>OY282452.1:52693092-52738800 GCA_958295655.1 Palloptera scutellata | reverse complement strand
CACAAGGTTTTTTTGAGTATATGTATGCATGCATGTATGTGTGCATTTAAGTGCGTGTGTATGTGTATTGTTTGATGGAAATGCACGAAAGTCACCAGGCGTTTCCAAGGGGGGGGAATAGGGGAAAAGGCTTAGGCTTAGGCTTAGGCTCACCTCTTCCTTCTTTCAACTTCCTTCCCTCTTGCTGTTTCTTTTACTATCTCGTATTCCGTCTAGGATTGCCAACCAGTTTTGAGGCAAACCATTTTTGAATCGAATCTTCCGCAGTTTAAGTTACTTGAACCGTTTTTATTTTATAAAAAAAAAACTTATGAAACTTATATACTTTTTTAACCGAACCAGCGATTTGGAGGTACGGTTGAAACGGGTTTCGAACCGGTTTTTGAGCCGGTTTTTTAACCAGTTTTTGATCCGAACCAGTGATTCGGTGAGACCGTGAACCTTACAATTTTGATGGTTAACATCTCTCAATACCTTCCCCTTCTTCCTTCTCTTTTCTTCCCACATCATTCTATTCTCTCACCCTTTTTCCCACTTACTTCTTGTTTTTGTTGTTGCCTCTACCTTTTTCCTCATGCTATCTCGCCATTCCGTCTTCTATCCTCTTAATTTCATTCACTCCTTCATTCCTTTTCTGTTCTTTACTTTCCCTCTCCCAACTTCGCTTACCCTTCTTCCCACTCACTTCATTCCTATCTCTACTTGCCTCTCTCATTTTCACTCCCTTATTGCCTAAAATCATCTTCTCCCCCTTCTTCCCTATCCTTCCTTTCAGTTAAATATCTCAGTAATTATGATCGTTGAATTCTTAATTGAAAGATCGAAAGACATAAAATTACCCCTTTTTGCAACCTCTGGATCTGTATCACGCTTTCTGACACAGATTATGAAAATGCTCAGACACACGCAAGCACACTTACACACACACACACGCGCGCACACACACGCGCGCACACACACTCATGAACATAAAAAAATAACATTGTGTTATTAAAGCTTGTATTCATGGTCCATGGTATTTGATAGTTCAGTTATGAGTAAGTACATATTTAGCAGTACATGTATGTATGTATGTATACCCAGCTAGGGTTTTTGACCCCATTAGATTTTTGCACATTTCGTACAAAGGAATTATAAGATGAGCACATGCGGAGCGGAATAGAAAATAATTAAATACGAACACTAAAATCAATCTATAATAAATACGATTAAAACATGAGCAAAGATTTACTCCTTGAAAAACAAAATCATAATTAAAACGAAAAACACAAAAAGTAAAATTGCTCCTCAAATGATCTTCAAGGTGATTAAAGGACAAGCTCAGCTCAGAAAAAAAAACAAAATCATAGAAAAAAGTTCCACAAAAAGTATCATGACTATTCAAGCATTCGCACAGTGACCTTCTTAATGTTTGCTGGGTGAATGTGGTACATACTCTGATATACATATGTACGTATGTATTTAATATGCTATGCAATGTACTCTCTTTATTCACATGCATCGCATATACTCGCATATACCCAGAGTACTACATTAACTGCAGCACTCTCTACTTATTCAATGGAGTTGGCATATTCTATTGTTTTGCTCAACAAAAATTATACATGCATGTAGATGGGTGAGTGTGTGTGAGTGAGTTTGTGTGTACCATGTCTCTCTCTTTGTATGTGCATGAATGCGTCATGTATGGTGTCTGAGTTTTTTTGTGTTGGTGTGTTTCTTTATACTCTCTCCATCATGTCGCCCCCACTCTGCACCTATTCCGCACTCTTCCTCACCCTCATTCTCTCTTTCATTATAGATATACATATAACAAAAGGTCTTTTGTAAAACTACAGATGAATACATTCATGCCTCATAAATTTAAGTTCTTTGCTTTTTATTATTCATAGATATATAGAAAGAAAGGGAGAGAGAAACGCTTGCTCACTCTCTCAGCACAGAGACTAGTACAAGGACTTTTTATTACAAAAAAAAAGTAAAGAAAAAAGACCATAGTAAATAATAAAATACTCGATCAAAAGAGCGAGTGAGAATTCAGCAAACTCACATTCCTACACACCCGGTACCTAAGTAGTATATTTTATAAACCAGAAAATCTGCGCCATGAATTTATATTTTATTTAATACAAGTTTTTTTTTCAAGTGCCATTTATTAACTCTTTTAAAAATGACTCGCTATAAAATTCGCTATTCAAAAGTTATAGTATTTTGAAGCAAGCAAGCGAGCCACTTTTGTTTTGCCACCACACCTTAATGCATTTCACTTAAATCCTCGCTGTTTCTGTAAGTATGTGTGTGTGTGTGTGTGTGTGTTCGTGTGTATGTATGTAAGTATTTAGAACTTAGCCGCAGTGCTTGGAGAATGGTATAAAATTAATTTTAATTCAACGAACTAAGTAAGTAGTAGGAAGAGTTCCGTGCATGCACCGATTTATATAGAAATTCAAATAATGCCAACGTTTTGCCGCTGCCCCTTGCTGGCTGCCAAACTTATCACACTTTCTTGTACGCCGACAAACAAGCAAAAAAGTAACAGCGAATGAACGAAACAGAAACAAAAATCATGAAGAAGCATTGATTGAAATCTTTGCTTACACATAAAACCCGCTTTCTTTTGCTTTGTAGCAACAATGAGCGACAGCACCAACATCAACAGCGACTATACGCTCAGCAGCAATAGCGACCAACATTCACAAAGTATCTTTTGTGCAGTTTTGTTTGTACTCGTATTCATAAAATGAAACAACTTTACTCAGAAGCGGATGTGAAAAGGAACAAACAGCACCGAGAGACAACGCCGAACAACAACAATAACACTAGCAACAGCAACACAGTACAAGCAGCAACACCCATACAAACAAGCAGCAACAATAAACAACACCACCACCATCCAACCAACCAACCAACATAATAACGTCAACACCACTCACAAAAAATGAATTAAGGCAAGGATTTAAGTTGAACTAGTTACTGCTGGCGTTGATGGCAACGGCGAACGCCTGGTACAGTGGATTACATTCAACAGAAAAGGGGGGGAGTAAATTTTGGAAGAATTCCCCTGATGGAAAAGTCAGTCCCGCAGTTTTCGATAAATATTGCAATGAGAACGAGGAAGAGAGGTGGAGAGAGGAAATGAGAAGATTTGCAGAAGAAACAGTTAAAATGAAGAGAGCTGGAGTGAGGAAGAGAGAAGCTGCGAGGTGAGTAGAAGAAGGAGGTGTGGGGAAGAGGTTGAAACAGGTGGAGAAAAAAGAGAAAGGTGTCGGAAGAGAGGGCGACTGCAGAAGATGAAGTGGTGGGAAAAAAATTAAGTAGGCAGAGTGAGAGAGGGTCATAAGAGGAAATTTGAACACAGACGACTCATAGTGATTGAGAGGGGGAAAGTCCGAGTGGTGAGAAAGGAAACAGATAGTGAAGAGAAAGCTTGGTGGGTAAGTGAGTGATTGCTGAGAGGGAACAGACAAATGAAGAAAGTTCAAAAGCAGAGGCAGCAGAAAGGTGAAGAAAGAAGATTATAGAAAAAGATGAGATGGAATAAATAAGTAGAAATGAGGGAATAAGAAAGATGAAAGATGAAAGAAAATATGGGCAAAGTAAAAACTGGCGAAGAAATAGAGATAAAAAGAAGGCGGAGGAAGAATCGGAAGTCTAAAGCGGAAGAGAGAAAGAAAAGGAAGAAAGGAGGAAGAAAAAAAAATGAAAAAAACAAAAGAAGAAAGATTATTTGTGTCCGCAGGTTGGAAATAAATATGACTTAAGAAAAAGCGAAAGAATTAACGAATAAAAACTGAAAAAGAAAGAATAAAGTCGAAGAAATGAGAGTACCAGGAAAGGAGAGTACGAGACAGAAGGGAAAGGAAATGCAAGGTAAAAGAAAGTAAATGGAATAAATGAGGAGGAATAAATGGGGAAAGAAAGAATCAGGGAATAAAGAAGATGAAAAGAAATAAAGCTGGTGAAAGAAAACGGAAGAAAGGAGAGAGAGTGAGTAGAGAAACGAAAAAGGGGAATAAGAAGGACCAAGTTATATAGAAGTCAAAAGAATGATTAAGAGAGAGGCAAAAGAAAGAAAGAGAAAGAAGAGCAAACTAAATTTGGAGTGAGTCGAAGAAGGAAGATATAAGGAAAGAGAGAGGAAGGGGAAATATGGAAAGAGGAAGAAAGGGAGTAAGGCAAAGAAGAATCAGAGGAAGAGAAAAAAGAGAGGGAAGAACTAAGGGGGAGAAGAAAGGGAAAGAAGAAAGAAAGAACATAAAAAGGAAGAATAGTAGAAGAATGAAAAATTGGCAGATAAATGAGAAGAGTGCTGACCAAGACAGAGAAAATAGAGGAAAAGGAAAGAATTGAGCGAAAGGGGGAAGAAAAAAGAAAAAAAAAAACAAACCCATGAAAAGACAAAAGTGTATTGAGCTAGAAACTGGTGAAAAGGAGAGTAAAAAGGTAGAGGAAAATTGACAGAAAACGACGATAAACTCAGAGAGAGGAGAGAAAAATAAGGAGAAACGGTAAAGAAAGAGGGTAATATAAGGAAATGAGAGATAGGCAGAAAAAGATAATTGCGTTTGGATACTCAAAAGCTTTTTGAATTTGCATAAGTTTCACTATTCGCCCTACTGCTCGTTGAGCTGACGCCCCTGCCTTGCACCCCACTCAAGTACACTAACTATCGTTGGTGCAGCGTAATGCAGCGTACGACCTCGACACGGGTCGCGGGCACCGGGTACAACTCAAAAGAACTATAAGGAAAGACGTGCGGACAGACGGATGAAGGAAAATTTGAATGCAGCGGGTGGTGATTTTGTAATTAAGTACTACAAATAATAAGTAAGAAACTAACTATTTCAAAAGACATGAAATTAAATTTTCTAAAATTGAAAAAAGTTTCACTTCCTTTTGCATTTTAGCTTTGTGTTGTTGATGTGTGTGTGATTTTATGAGGACGACTTCAACGTTGGAACGTTGAACGAAGGACACGGCAACAATGGACAAAGCTTCTTTGATGGCCATATTTTGTCTACATTAAAGATCGTTTTTATATTTTATTTAGTCTACATATATATATATTTTTTTTAATTAATCAAATGAGAATGAAAAGAGAGGGTTTTTTTTCGGGCGTTTGAGAGTTGAATTGAATAGATTTATACTTTCGTAAATATTAATCTGGTAATAGTATTAATCAATGTGTTCATTAATAAAACAGATTAATTGATTTGATGAATTAATTATTATGGGTAGGGTAAGAAATCTCAAAAAAAACAAAACCGCAAAATCAAAATCACCAAAATCAAATTTCCAAATCCAAACCCCTCAAACTCAAAATCCCCAAATACAAAATTCCCAAACCCAAACACACTATTTTTTTTGTGAAATTCGTTTATATTATGTTTAAATCTAAGGCGATTGAGTTTGGAGATTTTGTTTTCGGGGATTTCCGATTTTGAGGGTTTCTGGGGATTCCTGATTTGGGGGTTTCTGATTTTGGAGATTTCTGATTCTGGTGATGTTTGATTTTGGCGATTTTTGATTTTAAGGATTTTTGATTTTAAGGATTTTTGATTTTGAAGATTTTTGATTTCAGAGATATGTGATTTTGGGGATTCCTGAATTTGGGGATTTTTGAGTTTGAGTGTTTCTGAGTTTGGGCGTTTCTGATTTTGGGATTTCTGATTTTGGGGATTATTGATTTTAAGGATTTCTGATTTTGAATATTTTTGATTTAGGGGATTTCCGAATTTGGGGGTTGCTGATTTTGGGGATTCCTGGTTTAAAGAATTTCCGATATTTTTGATTTCGGAGATTTCTGTTTTGGGGTTTCTGATTTTAGGGATTTTTGATTATAAGAATTTCTGATTTTGAATATTTTTGATTTCGGCGTTTTCCGAATTTGGGGGTTGCTGATTTTGGGGATTCCTAATTTCAAGGATTTCTGAATTTGGATATTTATGATTTCAGCGATTTCTGAATTTGGTTGTTTCTGATTTTGGGTATTTCTGATTTTGGGGGTTTCTGATTTTGGGGATTTCGGTTTTCGGGGTTTCTGATTTTGGGGGTTTCTGATTTTAAGAATTTCTGATTTTGAATATTTTTGATTTCAGCGATTTTCGAATTTGGGGGTTGCTGATTTTAAGGATTTCTGATTTTGGATATTTTTGATTTCGGGGATTTCTGATGTTGGGGGTTGCTGATTTAGGTTGTTTCTGATTTTGGGCATTTCTGATTTTGGGGGTTTCTGTATTTTGGGGATTTCTGTTTTCGGGGTTTCTGATTTTGGGGATTTCTGATTTTGGGGGTTTCTGATTGTGGGGATTCCTGGTTTTTCCGATATTTTTGATTTCGGGTATTTCTGTTTTGGGGGTTTCTGATTTTGCGGATTTTCGTTTTTAAGGATTTTGGATATTTTTGTTTTGGGGATTTCTGATTTTGGGGGTTTCTGAGTTTGGGGATTCCTGGTTTTAAGAATTGCCGATATTTTTGATTTCGGGGATTACTGTTTTGGGGGTTTCTGATTTTAGTAATTTTTGATTTTAAGGATTCCTGATTTTGGTTATTTTTGATTTCGGAGATTTCGGATTTTGGTGGTTTCTAATTTAGGTTTTTTTTTGGGGGTTTCTGATTTTGGGGATTTCTGTTTTCGGGGTTTCTTAATTTGGGGATTTCCGATTTTGGGGATTTTCGTTTTTAAGGATTTCTGATTTTGGATATTTTTGATTTTGGGGGATTTCTGATTTTGGGAATTTCTGATTTTGAAGATTTCTGATTTTTGCGGTTTCTGATTTTGAGGACTTTTGATTTTAAGGATTTCTTATTTCGGATATTTTTGATTTTGGGGATTTCTGATTTTGGTGGTTTCTGATTTTGGAGATTTCTGATTTTAAGGAATTTTGATTTTAGGGATTTTAATTTTGGGGATTTCGGTTATGAGGATTTTGGTTTAGGTATTTTGGATCTGGTGATTATGAGTTTGGAGAATTTTCTTAAAGTTGGGGATTTTGGGTTTGGGTATTATTTTTTTTTTGGTGGATTTCGTGGCTCTCCCCATTATTTTATATCTAAAGCTGGTCTAATCTATTTTTGGCAATCGATTTTTTCTGCTACAATATAAGTTTTATTTCTGTTTCCATATTCACTTTTGCACACAACTTCAAACTTCCTTCGTTAATAATTTATGAAAAAGTTTTCCTCCAATTTTGGTGCTTGCTGGTTTTTGTGTGTGTGGTGAAACCCTTCAACTTTAATATTATAAAACAAAAGATATTCATATGAAATGAATATTATGCAAACAACAATAGCAAGCAATAACTTTTGTTGGGTTTTGTCTTAGTGTTACATAAAAAATGTTGACAGCAATTGCCATTTCAGTTATGATGATGACGACGACGACGACGACGACATCGACGATGTCGCTGATGATGATGTTGTGTTGATGATATTGTGATAATTTTGTTATATTTATTATTTCTGATGAAGCTATCCATATTGTCTGGATGCCCTAACGAATTAATAATGAAAAACAAAAAAACAATGGGAAGTTTACTTCTTCAGAACGTTTGCGTTTAACCCTCTAGTTCCCAAATTATTGATTGACCAAAAAAAAATTATAATATATAGAAAAAATATTGACGTAAAAAACACAGACATGTTCACAACAAATTAAAAAAAATGTTTGTCAAGGATTTATGAAGTCGGGATCCCGCAAAGCAAATGTGGGTGTTTCAGCTTGTTAGCAATTTTTTATTTTTTTTTTAATGATTTATGTTTTATATGGTATATTTTTATTTGTAGCTAGTCATAGACTATTTTATTTAACCTTAGTATCACGGGAAGTATTTTATTCTATTTTTTTTTTTACCCGATTTCTAAAAATCATATTTTCCATATTTTCGAACACATTTGAGTTTGATTCCTTCCAGCGGCTCACAGCCGAAGCATTATTATGAAAGCTCGGGGAGTTCACTACATGATATGAGACTACCGTTTTGGTGGTTATTCCTCCCATTTTGGGGACGGCTTTTTTAGGTTTGCTTGAGAACTAGAGGGTTAAATTTCTACTGGTTTTTGTTTGAAATGTCAAATTTGACGAGAAACTTATTGACAGCGCCTTCTATCAATTGAGTATGGTGTTACATATGTGTATACATATACTTAACTGTGTCATACGCAACTTTTGATAGAGGGCGCTGCCCATAATTTATGTTTTTTAATACTCGATTGATAGAGGTCGCTGCCCATCATTTCTGTGACAATTTTCCCTGCGGCGATCATCTTTTACCCCCAGCGTAAATATGAAAAACCATTCTAAAGAAGTAAACTTCAAAACTTCAACAATAACAAAAAAAAAAAAACAAATTCTGGTACAATTTGGTGCGACAGTAAACAATTGATACTGAAAGCAAACTTGAACTGTTTTTTTATATTATTTGTTTTTTTTTTTTTTGTCATTGTTTTACGAAGAACATTTGTTATATACATACAATAAAATAACACCCTTTAGCTACTTACTACAGCACTGTGCAAAAATATAAAAAAATTTTTACCCCGCACAGAGAATTTTTTTCGCATAAGATGGCAATGGTCACGAAGAAAAGAGATTGATTAAAAACTTACTGCAACTAGGTTCTAGGAAGTTCTTAAATTCAATATTTACTCATTGTAATTTAAATTTAATTTATTATTCCTTGTAGGCAGCAATTTATTCAAAATCTATTATTGAAACCTATTAGGACCTCAGACGATCAACTAACTGCCTTTAGATTTTAGTTTACACAACCAAAGTTGATATTTATCATAACTTAATCAACATTATCAATTATCAAAATAGTGTCTATTTTAAAAAATTAATTTGACTTTAAAAAAATAAAGTCTACTTGAATAAAATATTTTTATCAATTTTTTGACTTACTTTTGTTGGAGGCAAATGTCAAATATAATTTAAATGTGAACTTACGTTTTAAAGTCGACTCTAATTATTAGCGATTTTTCGCAAAAGATGAGTTTTTGACACATTTTTAATAAATGTCAAAAATTGTAGTATTTTTTAGTTTACACAACTGAAGGTGGTATTTATCATACTCTTTGACCGTTACTTAATCAACATTATCAATTATCAAAATAGTGTCTACTTTAAAAAATTAATTTTTCTTTAAAAAATTAAGTATAAGTACTTAAATAAAATATTTTTATCAATTTTTTGACTAACTTTTGTTAGAATTAAATGTCAAATATAATTTAAATGTGAGCTTAGTTGTTAAAGTCGACTCTAATTAGTAGCGATTTTTCGCAAAAGATGAGTTTTTGACACATTTTTAAAAATAATGTCAAATTTAGATAATTATATAAAATTTTTTTTTTTTTACTTTTATATTTTTTTTTTGGGAATTGAAGTAAATATTAGAAATAATTGACTGATTTTTTGTTGAAAATATGAAAAATATCTATTAAAAAAAATTGATTATTATTTTTGACACATTTTGTTTTGTGAGAAAAATGTCAAAAATGCATAGCTGATGCGAAGCTGTGGCGTAGTGTTAGTGCGTTGGACTGCTGCGCAGAGTGTCCGGGGTTCGAATCTCGGCACAGGCCAAATCAAAAAGTAGAAAATATAATTTTTCTAGGCGGCACCACCTCTTGGCGGCAGGCAATGGCAAACCGACAAGAGTAAAAATTGCCTATGAAAAGCTTTTCACTTCGGATTCCGTTGGGATTCGGCATTAAACTGTAGGTCCTTTCCATTCCTTCCATTCATGTACAAATATAACACGCACAACATGAGTGGATGCGAAAAGCTCGGCCTAGGCCCTCCATGGGCTGTTGTGCCATTAAAAGTAAATAGATGCGAAGCTGAGTTTTGCCATGAAAATAATTTTTGTCTATGAGTAAATTATTATAATTTTACATAAATTTGGCATTTTTGAACAAAAGTCAATTCAATAAAAATTTAGTAGAGTTTGAAAACCTATTTTTTAAACACATTTTTTGTTAAAAAGAAATGCCAAAAGTATACACACATTTAACTTTACTTAAAAATATGGTTTTTAATTATTGGTAAAATTTTATATTTCAATACAAATTTGACTTTTTACATGTGAAATAAATGTCTAAAATGAATGTTAATTTAATGAAAAAGTAAATTTTGAAAGACGAGTTTTTAACAATAATTCAAATATAAAATTTACTTTTTCAATCAAGTTTAGAAAAAAGTAGACACTAAAAGTGATTTTTTGACGTAGAGATATGTCAAAAATGCAAGCTAGATTTATTTACCCAAAAAATTTAATTTTGACATAATTTTGTTGAAGCTTAATGTCAAGAAATTCTAATTCCACTTTTATGTAAAATTAATTTTGGCAGTCGCCTTTTGTCATTATTATTTAATATTATTATTTAAAAAAAAAATATATGTCAATTTCGTTTCAAAGTCGACTTTTGGAAAAAAAATTTTAAGAAAAGAGGTAAAAAATACAACAATAAGTCAAAAAGGCGACGTTTATTTTTGACAAAGTTGTGATTATGTAATAATAAAATTTTAGACATTTTTGACGATTTTTGTCAAGAGATAAGTATCAAATATAAAACGAGTATTTTCTTCTAGTTAAAAATTTACTTCATTTATTGGATCTCTACTTCAGAACTGGAATTTATTTATCGCTAAAGTTTTTCGATACCACAGTGTTTTTTTTACTTAATTTTGATTGAAATAAATGTCGATTTAAATTGAACTCAAGTTTGAAACAAATGCCAATTTTATTTTTAAAGTCAACTTTATTTTTACAAACCCAACTTTTCGTCACAATTTTGTAGAGGAAAATGTCAAAAATGTCGATTTTATTTAAAAAAAAATTGTTAATAAAATTTGAACAAATTTTATATGAAGCAAAATGTCAATAATAAAACACAGGTCACATTTACTGAAAAAGTTGACATGGTTTATTGGTCTATTTATTTTTTTTTTTTAAATGTCATTTTTTACATCTTTATTCTTGTAATTAATGCCTACTTTAGTGAAAAATTGTACTACAACTTTATGGTTTCTCTCATCTTAAGCCAACGATTTTCATCTCTACTTAAATTTGGTGAGTGTAAAAAATGCTGCTGCTTAGTGTAATAAAGAACGATATTTATGTTTGAGTTTATGCGAGTGTGTATAGCAAAGTCGTATGCTATTTCCCCTTTTTTATATTGTAGCACTAAATTATGTGACAATTTTCTTTTACGATCTGACTGAATTTTTTATTTCTCAAATAAAAAGGAGAATCTACTTCTGTGCATGTGTGTGTGTGTGTGTGTGTGTGTGTGTGTGCGTGCGTGTGTGTATAGAAAATGACTATGGCTGAAACGAGTATGTATGGTATGTATTTGTGTAAACACTATATAGGTACAAGGAGTACGTTACGTTTCTGAATATTTCCAAATAAAGTGGTATTTAAATTGCACTCAATTCTTTAATGTTTTAATATTTTGAGACTAAAATAATGAGAGTGCAGGCATTTCATTTCATTTTCAAAGCAAATCTGCCTCTGTCGCCCCTGCTCTGTCTCTCTTTGATAGTCATCAAAGTCATATTAAGCATAGAGCGGCTATAGGAATTGGCTACATACAATATAAGCAGCGACGTCGATTCCCATGTCGGCTCTCTCTCTGTTTCATCTTGTGTGCTCTATTCTATAAAGCATCGTATGTCAGTCTATTGCTCTAGCACATAACGGTTCTTGAGCATCTCATATGCAATGCATTAAAAGAGAGAAGATCGCTATGCTCTTTACCATACCCAATACTGCTGTAAAGTAACAGTATCTGGTAGCAAAATCTCTTTGCACACGTCGACGTCGACGTCGACGTCTACATTCTCTCTCATTTTCATCTCTTGTGCAGTGTGATATTTACCGTTTTACTCCGTTGCGGTTATGCTGTGCCATCTCGAATACTCGCTGCGGCAAAAATTTATTCACGAAAATTAAAATTACCAGAATCTTGTTTGAAAATTGTGTGCAATTATTTTTTATAGGTAGTTATGCAAAATAAAAAAAAAAACAAAAAAGAAACCAACAATCAGAAAATCAGCGCACAAGTTGATGCTAACATAAAAATCAAGCAAATTTGGATATGCAAAAAAATAAAAATAAAAATTAAAAAAAAAACTTTTATGACTATGAAAGTAATGCAAAAAACGAAAAAACGAAGCAATAAAACAAAAGACACAAAAACTTGAAAAGCAAAATTGAAATTTTTTTTGTTTGTAACATTTCGTTCGTGCTGGATAGCAGCACTATGGCCAGCCAGCACAAGCAACCACCACAACCGACCGAAGGAATGAGCGACCGCGTATCGGGCTGCAGGCGGGCAGGCAGGCCAAGAATTGGAGGAGAATGTGTGGAAATTCAATTTGCATTCAATATTTGACACTGATTGTGCCATTTTTGCTGTAACTGCCTTCGTGTAATTAATGCCTTTATCGTTGTGTAATAAAAGGGTTAATTGGAAAAGTACGGCAAGGCAAGCTCCTCTCGACTGCTGCTGGTTTGTTGTTGGTTTCGTTTTGATTTCAATTTTGCTGATGCTCCTGCTGATGATCCAGTTGTTGTTGCTGTTGCTGTTGTTGTTGATGTTTTACCTATGAACACAAAAACACCGGACATGCCAAATTGAGAAGAACATACACAGATAAAACCGAGAGGGGGGGGGATGAAAAAACAACAACAATATCGCCTGAAAAATTAAGCGGAAAAATGAATATTAAACAAAATGCGAGAAATAAACACACACACAGAAATCACCACGAATTTTTTGTGACCGGTTGATGGTTGAGGAAAATTAAAAATCTGTAGTTGGACAATATTCTTGAATTATGTGTTTTTTGCCATCCCCGAATGTGTTTGTCAGCACAATTTTGAATGGTAATGGCTCTTGATGCGATGCACACGTGCATCATCATAAAAATCATCATCATCGTCATCATCGCCATTGCCATCATCGCCATCACCATTGAGCTAGACCGGATGTGTGATTTTCAATTATTTAACTTTGCTGACAGCCTTTGCCAGAATATTTGAACACGTTATCATATCTTTCACAGTTGTACTAATTAGTACTTACATATGTATGTACCTGTTTGCAGGAGTCGGTAAGTACTTATAATTACGGAAACTTTTGTGTTTTATTTTACGGCTCGTATAATTGAATATTTTGAAGAGGGTAAGGAGGGTCTGGAGGTCGCGGAGCACTATGTTAAATCTGGCGATTTTCTTGCATGTGGGAAAATATTCGGTCGTTATGCTTCTAACAGCAAATTAATGTGTGCGATTGATTTCCTTCTTCACCTTTATTGCAACGATGTATTTTTGGTTTAGATTTGGCCAATATCGAAAAGCAATCAAATGGAAACTCTAATCTAAGGTCTTAGTTTTGATACGAATTTGCAATGGCTTTTTACCAGATTTTTGGTCTGACTTTTGGTCTGACTTTTCGTCTGACTTTTCGTCTGACTTTTCGTCTGACTTTTGATTTGACTTTTGATCTGACCATTTCCTTCACCTTTTGTTTGATTTTTATCTGATTTTTCCTCTAACTTTTTGTCTGTGTATATTTTGGTCTTAATTTTGGTCCGCGGTTCAGTCTTGACTTTGGGCCTCTTTTTTATCTGAATATGGTTTCAAGTTTGATCTGAATTTTGGCTTGAATTTGGTACGAGTTCCTGACCATGGTCTGGCTTAGGGTCTGATATTTTGTCAGACTTTTCGTTTTAAATTTCATCTCAATTTAGGTCTCAATTTAGTGTATAAGTATTTTAATTTTTTTTTTTTATAATTTTTGTCTGAATTTTGGTTTGATTTTTGGTAAGACTTTTGGGCAGAATATAATCTGACCTCTGGGTCTGGTACTCTGTCTGACTTTTGATCTAGATTAAGTATTACATAATTTATAATTTTGATCTGACTTCTGGTCAGAATTGGATCCGAATTATGGTCTGGGATTTTTGTCTTACTTTGGATCCAACTTTCAATCTGAATTTGGTCTGACTTTTTTTGGAACTTGGGCCAAATGTTGGTCAGGGTTTTTTTCATCTCACTTCGCATATGATATTTGGTCTGACTTTTAGTCTGAATTTTTTTTTAAATTAAATTAATTCTTGATCTGAATATAGTCCGAATTTTGGTCGGAATTTCAGTTTCATTTTATTTTGATTTTAGTCTGACATTCAATCCCATTTTTGGTTTGAATTTAGACTGAATTTTATGTAGTCTGAATTTGGCTTTCTGTCTGAATTTGAATCAAGTATTTTGTCAGACCTTTGGTCCGGATTTTGTTTTGGCTATGATCTGATTATTGACTTAATTTTATTCTCGATTTGGTAAAAATGTTGGTCTAGTTTTTCTTCTGATTTGGGGTGTGATATTTTGTCAGATTTTTGGATGGTTGAATTTGGTTCCAATTTCAACACGACTTTTGACCTCAGTTTAGTCTGAATTTAGATCTGAATTCGATCCGAATAGGACTGAGTTTGGACCTGACTTTTTACCGGAATTTAGTTCACATTTCTGCCTGATTTTGAGTCTGGCTTATGAACACAATTTTATTACAATTTTGATAAAATGTTTGGTGTGAATTTGATATGAATCTGGTACGAGTTTCGATCTGGGTTTTTGTCGGAGTTTTGGTACGACTTGAATCAGACATTTTTTCTGACTTTTGGTTAAATTATTAATGTGAAATTTTTATTTTATCCTGAAATGATTATCACTCTCATCTTAATTATGTCTCTGATCTGAATTTCGGTCTGACTTTTGATCTGATTTGTATCTGATTTTTTCGGAACTTATCTCTGATTTCTGGCTTCACTTATGTTCTGCATTCTGGTTTGATTTTTTGCCTGAATTCAGTTTTTTTTTTTCATCTGACTTTTAATCTGACATTTAGTTTGATATTTCTTCTAAATTTTGATCTAACTTTTTTTCCCACTCTGTACCTGAATTTTGGTCGGATATTAATATATAAGTATATGTAATTTATTTTAAATTTGGTCTTATTAAATTTTAGTCTTATTTTTTGCCCGAGTTTTGATCTGACTTTTAGTTTGACTTTTAGTTTGACTTTTGGTCTGACTTTTTGTCGGATAATAAATGTGAGATTTAGTCTGTTTTTCATTTTGAATTTTGGTTTGAATTTTGATCTGACATATGGTCTGACTTTTCATATGACTTTTTATCTGACTTTTGGTTTGATTTCATTTTGCCGACCAAAAGTCTGCCTGCTTTATTTATTTTCTTTATTGAGTTAATTTTTGACAGCTCCATCAAACCCAAAACAACTGCATTACATATTTCCTGAGCAATCTCTTCTATCTTTCCATGTCTGTTCGCTAGTACTTGCAAATTAGAAAAGCAGTACACCTTAGCACAAGTACAGTACAATAGTTGAAATGAAGAACAAATGAAATCAAAAAACAAACAAACAAAAAACCAAAACAAAGAAGAAAACAAAGAACACATTTCGTTTAAGCCTGAAATGGTACTAATTTTCCTAATTGCAACTGCCATTTATTCATCAAAAATATTATAGGTACAAAAACAAGTGAGCGAGCAGCAGCAGCAGCAGCAGAAGCATCAGCAGACAGGCATAACTAAAATAGAGCTGTAGAGTGATATGAAACAGGCAAAACTCTTAACCAAACACAACAAGCGTTCTACCAACATAATTGCTTCAATTTCAAAGTTACTTTACGCTAATGTAATTTCCCCAACAACAACAACAAACGACAAACAATGCTAATATACAAAACAACCAAATGTAATTGCTGTCAGTGCACAGTGACAGTGGCAATGGCAACAACAACACCAACACCAACACCAACAATCGCTACTACTTCAATTCTCTTTGTATTTAATATTATTTTGTCACTGCAGCAGACACTGACGCTTGCAACAGCAAAATTATGACAAATATATTTGCGCGTGTGTGTTTGGGTTCACATAGTGTTGTGTCTGTGATAATTGACATTAGGTAATTGGTAATTGACATTATGCAATGAAATCTGAATTTTGACGCAGTTCAGGTGGAATCAGATTTTTTTTTAGTTCAGTCGAATGAAAGTGAACTTTTCTGCTGGGAAAACTTTGGAGCTATCAGATTCTGTAGTCAAAATCAGAAAGTTTTATTCCGAAAAAGTCGAAGTCTGTATTCGGAGAAAGAAAGTTCTTTGTCAAAAAGTTCTGTGCGTCAAAAATTCTGAATTGAAGAAATTCGAAACAGAAAACTCGAGACAGAAAATTATTAACCAAAGTCAAATCCTTATACCATATACTGGAGGAGTCGTGGTCGAAAATTGTGTAATGAAAGAGCTGAAATCAAACTCAAAAATTCAGAGGCAAAGCCGGGAAGTTTTATACTGGAATGGTCGGATTCAAACAGAAGAAGCTGGAGTCAGAGAAACTTTGAATCAAATTCAAGAAGTTCTATACCTGAAGAGTTGGGGTGGAAAAATTCTGTATCGGAAGAGCTGGAGTCAGTTAACTCTACCTATTTTTACTCGAAGTTAAAAAGTTCTATACGAGAGAGTCTGGAGGGGTTGAAAACCTTGGGCTATAGGAATTTGAGTGAGAAATCTTTTCTTTTTTTTATTGTCAGTTTTGAGTCGTATTCAAATATTTCTGTACCGGAGAAATCGGGATCATATATTTCTGTATTGAAAGAGCAGGAATCGGAAAGATCTTTTTTTTTCTAGTCAGAACCAGACAAATCCAAGTTAAAACAAACAATTTCTATACCGAAGGAGTCGTGGACATAAAATTCCCTCTTCAAGGAGCTGAAGTCCGAAAAATATTGTATTACTTACGTATTTTTTTTGTAGACAAAATGACTTCTAAGTTGAAGTTGAAGTGAGTCGTAAAATTCTATTTGGAATCAGGAGCTGGAATCAGCAAAACTTAAGTTGTTTGATTGGAGATAAAGTCTAAAAATTCTATACCGAAGGAGTCCTTTGTTGAAAAGAATATGTCCTGAAGGAGTTGCACTCCAAAAACTTAATTTTTTCATAACCTTCTACACTGAAGGAATTGGGTAAGGTGAAAAAATTGTGAAATAAATGAGTTTGAGTCAGAAAACTGTATTATTTTTTTTCAGTGTATTTAAACAGCCTTAACGAACTTTAAGTTTGCTAGAAAGAATAACATCAATGCAAATAGCTAGCTCCGATGATCGTTTCGGAACCAGCCACGGTAATTCATTGTGTTTCCATAGTCTATATTTTATCTAACAAAAAAAAATGTTAGTCATAGGGAAAAGGTTCTGTACCGAAAAGGTCGGGATCATAAAATTCTGTATAAAAGGAATTTTTGGCTTCTTGAAGCGAAGTCACCAACCGTTTGCCTCACTCTCTTCTTGATTTTTTAAATTTTTATTCTAAGTGGAAATCATAAAATATCCATTAAAAAAAAGGAGAAAAGAATGCTGCACTCGTTCGGTGAATCTATCTGCCTTTAATTCTTCTATGATTTGACCCTTCTTTTTGAAATGTCAGTAGGAAATTTCAACACTCTCTTACTCTCACTCTCACTCTCTTACTTTTCTGTGAGCAATTGATGTTGAAATGTCATCATCGGTGGTCGCTGTGGTGTAGTGGTAGTGCGTTGGACTGCTACGTAGAGTGTCCGGGGTTCGAATCTCGGCATAGGCAAAATCAAAAAGTAGAAAAAATAATTTGTCTACACGGCACCCACCACCACCTCATGGCAGGCAATGGCAAACCTAGAAGAGTTAAAATAGCTTTGAAAAGCTTTTCACTTCGCCGTTCGGATTCGGCATTAAACTGTAGGTCCCTTCCATTCATGTACAAATATAACACGCACAACATGAATGGTTGCGAAAAGTTCGGCTTAGGCCCTCCATGGGCTGTTGTGCCATTAAAAGTAAAAAAAAAGTAAAATGTGATTATCAATGAGCCTGGGCACACGAGAGCAATTACGCTTCATGAATTTCTAAGGTGAGGTGGGCGAGAACGTGTGTAATATTTTATGTCAGGCAGACATACATACATACATACATACATACATGCATACATACATACATACATACATACATACATACATACATACATACATACACACATACATACATACATTCATTTGCTACATATGCAAGTGCTCTCGTGTGGCCAGGCTCATTGAAATTATGTATTTCTCTCTCTCTCTCTTTCGCTCTCTTCAGGACTTCAGATCAATTCTGTGTAACTTTTCTCATTGAATTGGAAGTTGTTGAAAGCCAAAAGGGTCTAAGTGTGAAAACGGAAATTTATTGATTAAGAGAAGAAAATATTATGATTTCAAAATTACAATAATATTCAAAATGATTAAATATTCTATCATTGCACAAAAAACTAAAATAAATCGTAGAGTGTGGTTAAGGTTATTTTTCTCTTTTCCCTTCAACTCAGTCCTGATTAATCTCTAGTATCATCTGTCTCATTCAGACAATCTAATAAATACATTTCTCTCTTATTATAACTGTCAAGTCATAATAACTGTCAAGGATATCAATTTTTGTCTCAGGTAAACTGTTCAAAATGGAAGAATCTCTCGCCGCAAGAAGTAAACTACCAATGAAACTCAAATATTACGCAGCTCTACACACCACGCACATATCGCTGTGACTGACTGTCTCTATAAAACCATATAAGTGTTTGGCTGCGTGTGCGTGTATGTGTATGTGTGTGTGTTTGTGTAGGTGTGTGTGTGTGTGAATGCGTTTCATTTGAATTGTTACTTAAGTAGAGGAGCAGAAATAAGCTCCACTGTAACTCGTTCTCTTAATTGTCATATGCAAATTGCTGCCACTGCCACTTCCACTGCCACTGCCATTGTTTGCTACATACACGAAACATTTCATGCGAACTGCTAGTTACACACTCGCATATCACTGTGGCATGGTATTGGAAATGACTGGTGGCTGACTGTCTCCCTGTCTGCGCTTCTAAGTATGTGCTTTTGTATGACTGCGAATCTGATGTCTTCTGTCTGAACAACAAACAACTAGAAATTTCGTCTAATTTCTAGACGCATTCAGCTTTGAATTTATTCCAATTTTCAAATTGTATGCCATACTTAGCTTAAACTACCACAAAGAGAAATTTTCCGCACAGCAACTGAATTTTCACACTTTAAATATGCGAAAAATGAATTGAAGGAAAATTACGCGCACATACACACACACACACACACACACACACACACACACTCCCACACACACACACACACACACACACACACACACACACACACACACACACACACACACACACACACACACACACACACACACACACACACACACACACACACACACACACACACACACACACACACACAACACACACATGTAAAATTGTCTACTTTCGTTAATATCTTTGATTCTCTGCTTTAAATATATGTTGTTTGGTAACAATTGCTAGAGAATTTTTGCTCCGTTTGGAATTTAGTTTCTTTTGATAAATTCATTTCAGTTATCTGCTGATTAATTTACCTACACACTCATTTACTAACTGATTAGGGGCATTCTGTAAGTCTAGCATATGCACTTGCAAGAGAGCAACAGAATTTCAAAAATCTCCTTATTGAGCCTGGACACACGAAAACAATTTCGCATGTAGTAAAAGAAGTAACGCATTGAGCTTTGTATGCATGAACTATTTTTTGTTTGTGTTAGTGTGCCATAAAAAAAACCTTAAAAAAAATTGAAACCAACATTTGAAGAAACTGAAATCAGCATTATTGTTTTAGTCTCTTTAGACCAGGTCTCTGCCTGTTATAAAATATTGTATACACGTTTCCCCACCCCCCTCCTCTCCCCCCCCCCCCCCCTTGCCTATGTTATTCGGTTTAACGCTGTATAATTGTTCTCGTTTGTCCGGGCTCAAAGATTTACTTTACTTTACTTTACTTTTAATGGCACAACAGCCCATGGAGGGCCTAGGCCGAGCTTTTTCGCATCCACTCATGTTGTGCGTGTTATATTTGTACATGAATGGAAGGGACCTACAGTTTAATGCCGAATCCGAACGGCGAAGTGAAAAGCTTTTCATGGCAATTTTTACTCTTGTAGGTTTGCCATTGCCTGCCAAGGGGTGGTGCCGTGTAGAAATATTATTTTTTCTACTTTTTGATTTTGCCTGTGCCGAGATTCGAACCCCGTACACTCTGCGTACCAGTCCAACGCACTACCACTACACCACAGCGACCACCTCAAAGATTTACTAATTTCACTAATTCGCTCAATCATTCATCTACGGCCCGCTCAAACAATGGTCACTATTTAATGTCACAGTCTCACTCTCTTATGACTGATTCATTAAGCTTAGTCACACGATCAGTGTCTTTGCGTCACGTTACTGCCTGGCATTAAAAATTTCACCCACTTTTTTCCACTTTCGCTTCAAAAATTCGGTTTTTACGCAGCATAATTGCTCTCGTGTGGCCAGGATCATCAGGATCACAGTGTGGCATCCTCTTCTAACTTTTTTCTTATGTATGATTTTTATCGTTCCCTTACTAAACAAAAAAAAAAAAAAACTTCATATAAAACAAAAATCTGAAGAGTGCAAGCTGTAGATTTAATGTTAGTATATGTATATGATTGAGCTTGGACACACGAGAGCAATTCTGCTGCGGAAAGCCGAATTTCTCAAGCGAGGGGTGGGCGGGGGAGGGGGAGGGTGAGGGGGGTAGAAAACTTGATGCAAAGAGACTAAACATTCTACATGCGTAATTGCTCTCGTGTCACCAGGCTCTATGAGTATAAAGGAGTGGTAGCGGGCCATGGACTCATGCACAGCTGGACTTTTTTTCTATTGAAATGAGCCAGGTACATGTGAAGTCTACAGTAGCCAACTTATTTCGTGTTTTAATGACACAACAACCCATGGAGGGCCTGGGCCGAGCTTTTTCGCAGAAGCCACCACTGGTATAAAACGAAAAGAAAAGAGAGCGAAAATCAAATCGAATAGGTACAAGCTAAGTACTTCTTCAAAATAATAACCAACTGCGAGCTCGTATTTTGATACATAAAAAACTTTCTCCCATTAACTTACACCATAAGTAAAATTCTTTATGTCAAAAAGTTCACAATTAAGTGTTTTTAGTAATGCCTAGAAAACGTAAATTTTTATTTAACTATTTCAACCTTCCATAATTAACTATGCACATGTAGTATGTGTTTTTTTTTTTTTTTTTTTTTTTTGTGGAGGTGGCACAAATCATTGAGAGCCGAAGTGCGAGACTTGCCTTTCGACTCACCCACTAAAAACCCACCCCATCTCCGATTCCCTCCTTCCGTGGAACAACCGTCAGGTATTACTTCGCGGAGGGCGAGCAGCTTATTGCTCATTCAAGAAGATCTGCGCTGTTGTTCAGCGCGACGCAGTTTTGAAATGACTATAGTTGTCAAGTTACAGACAGCGGAGCAATTATCACTTGCATCAAGCATTATATCCAACAGGACCGTGCTCTGCGTCTTCTATTGTGTGTGGCACATACTAAGTACAGTACGGGTCTACTTCATGCTTGAATCGATACAAATACGATTTGAAGCAGCCGTGTCCAGTCAGTATTTGTGTCAGGTTGTAGTCTACCTGTCCATGTCTACGATTTACCCATTTTATAATATTGGGAATCAGTCGGTACATAAATCGTCCCTTGAGGAATTCAGCACTTGCTGCCACACCTGCATGCTGCGATCGCTTGCTTCCCTGCTGCTCGTTAGCCTTTCTGTCATGGTTCTGCGTGAGTATGTATCGGCGACTTCAATTGTTAGCAGCTTGATTGGTAACATTCCCGCAACTACGGTGATGGCGTCATCAGATACAGTGCGAAAAGCGTAGCACACGCTTAGAGCACAAAGTCGGTACACCGTCTTCAAGCCTTTCAGATATGAGTTGTATCTGGTGGCTTCCACGCAGGCGGGTGCTGCGTATAGCAATATTGAAGTGACTACATTGCTTAGTAGTTTCCTGAACCCTCTGGTGTTCATCATTATTCTGGTGAACGCCGTTACCGCCTCCGCTGCCTTACTGGTGGCGTATTCAATGTGTTGTTTGAAGTTCAACCTCCGCCTCCGGTCGATTTTTATGCCTAGGTATTTAAGGAGTGAGATCGAAAAAATCGGATAATTTTGAAAGACCACTGCTTTGAAACTCTTCATCTGAATGAACAAATTCATACAGTAGGCTTTGCGTTGGAGAAATTCTGATCAAATATAATCATATGGTGTTTGCCTTGTGAACTTTCAGTTGAGTCATGGCATCGGAAGTGGAAAGACGCGATTTAGTTGTTGAATTATTTCGATAAAATCCGCAGTGGGGCCAGAAAACCATTGCAAATAAGGTGAAAGTTGCACAAAACACTGCCTCGATGATTCTTCAAAGATTTAATACCGACTTAACAGTTGCTAGAAAATATGGTTCGGGAAGGAAATGCGGTTTCGTGTCTCCACAAAAGGCGAAGAAAGTCGTTGCTTGGTCTCTTAGAGAAGAATCCAGCGTTGTCTAATCGAAAATTGGCGGAAAAAGCGAGTTGCAGTGAGTTTTTAGTTTGTAAAATTAAAAAAGATGCGGGCCTTTAAACACACAAAGTGCAATCAGTACCCGATAGGAACTCTACTAAGAACTTTGTAGCCCAGAGCCGAGCTAAAAGTTGAAGGCAGATTTTTTCCAGATTTTTTCGATTGCTGTGTTGTGGACGATGAAACATACGTGTTGTCTAAATTTTCTCAATTGCCTGGTCAAGAGTTTTACACCGCAAAGGAACGAGGAGGAGTTGAGGAAAGCTGTCGGACAGAACAAAAGTCCAAGTTCCCGAAAAAGTTTCTGGTATGGCAAGCGATTTGTAGTTTTGGGCTAAGGAGTAAAAGTTTCATAACAAGTGGCACTGTTAACGCCGAAATTTACGTGAAGGAGTGTCTCCAGAACAGATTGCTGCCCTTCATTAGAAAGCACAATGTATCTGTACTTTCTTTTGGCCTGATCTAGCCTCCTGTCGACGGCTTGGTTGCTGCATACTTCTTCAGCTTTACTAAGTTCTTTGTCGACAACCACTATTGCGATATCATCCGCAAATTCAATTATTTTAGCGCCGGGGGGCAACATGTAGTACGTGTGTGTATGTGTGTGTGTGTATAGTAATTAAAAACTTTATAATAATTTAAATGGCAAATATTTAAATAACAAATTGTTTTATTAAAAACTATTTTATTAGTTTGCATAACATTTTTACATACATAAGTATTCCACAATATGTACCATAAACTTGTGCACCTACAATTTATATTATTGTTTACATATAAAATAAAAATTTCGAATGTAGTTACACATGCCTAAACTCACATCCACTGTGTTGCTTGCTACCCAGTGGGGAAATGAAAGGTGTCATGCACTTTTTTTTATCTTCGATTCGTGAGCAGCGGCTAAAATGTTTAAAGTATTCATCGGGAGGGGAGGGGAATTTATACCCGAACTCCTTTTCTTCCTTGGGAACAGCTAGTGAACGTCAGTGGTTTTCTGATTAAAGTAACGCCTCACATAATCAAATGGAGAACAAATTATTAGGCATCGCTGATTTTTACCTTGTACCCAAATTATCTTTATCATATTTGGAACTCTCGCTATCGAGGGCCAAACTTAAGAATTTTGGTATATTCAGGACCTAAGAAAATACATTTATTCTATCTTCGCTATTTTTCATGTCGAAGAAAATTATTTATTGGAAACAAGTGAGAAAATGTGACACCCGATCTTCCCTTTTGGTACTAACCTTTCCGGTCATTGAATGATCCAATATATGATCATACTGGGGAAACGGTTACCAAATATACCAAAGAGTTTACGGGTAGAATAATCCCCATCGAGAATTATTGGGTGTATGTATTTATATTAAGTCGCATCTGGCAATACTGTAACTGTCATGTAACTTTTGTTTGTTTTGATTATGTATCAATTTGCCAAAGTGTAAACAACATAAGCAACATGTCAGCCAGCATACGTGCCAAATAAAAAGCATTTGCGGGAAGTTTTACTTTTCTTCTTTAATTCGAAATAGAAAAGTGCTGCTGAAAGCTATCGATTGCTGTTGGAAGTTTACCGTAATTAAAATAAGCGAATTCTGGTTCTGATTTCGACACGGAAGGCAAGCAACTCCGTGGCCAAGTAAAAAAGTTCCAAGTTAAAGAATAGAAGAAGTTACTCGACGAAGGCTCGTACCAACCGCAAGAGGAACCATTGGGAGTTACTCAAGCAGCTAGCTCCAAACTTCTAAAATCATTGCGGTTCATTCAAAAGTTAGTAAATTGGGTGCGATACCACTTGAAGCCGAGTGACGTCGAACCGCTATTTCGCATGTCTAAAATATTGCCTCAGCGCAAAAAAAAATAAGTCGTTTTAGCATCGAATTATTACTGGTGAAAAATGGAAAGTGGTCGCTGTGGCGTAGTGGTAGAGCGTTGGACTGCTGCGCAGAGTGTCCGGGGTTCGAATCTCCTCGGCACAGGCAAAATCAAAAAGTAGAAAAAAAAAATTTTCTACACGGCACCCACCACCACCTCTTGGCAGGCAATGGCAAACCTACAAGAGTAAAAATTGCTATGAAAAGCTTTTCACTTCGCCGTTCGGATTCGGCATTAAACTGTGGGTCCCTTCCATTCATGTACAAATATAACACGAACAACATAAGTGGATGCGAAAAGCGAAAAGCTCGGCCTAGGCCCTCCATGAAGAAAACCGGATTCATTACGACAATCCGAAGCGCAAGAAGTCGTATGTGAAGGGACATCAACGCCGAAGCAAAATATTCGTAGCGCCAAGGTAAAGCTCTGTATTTGGTGGAATCAAAAGGATGTCATCTATTATGAGCGGCTAAAACCTTGGGAAACTATAACGGGTGAGCTGCAGCGAACACAATTGATTCGTTTGAATTGAGCAATGACCGAAAATTAACCAAAATATGCGACCAGCCTCGAGACCGTAATTTTCCAACATTTAAAAGAACGCTCTCATGTTGCCAGACCGTTTAAAAACTATTTGAAACATAGTGAATGGGAAGTTTTGGCTCACTCGCCGTATTCACCAGACCTTACTACTCCGTTCAGAATGCCCTTACTGGAGTACGCTTTGAAAGTATCAAAAATTGGATTGATAAGTTAATAGCTTCAAAAGATGATTGGTTTCTTTTTTTGGCAAGGAATCCAAGAATTACATGAAAGATGACAAAATGTCATAGTTTCCGATTGGCACTGCTTTGAATAATGTATTCATTCGATTTGTATTCAAATCAATTATTTTGAAGCTATACACCCAATAGTTAGGGTCATTCAAGGTCAAAATTATCTTGGCCCACTTTTTGTCAAGAAATTAACCCTTCAAGGCAGTCATTTTGGACCAATTCTTTTTTCGCTCTTAATAAATGATCTGCCATCAATTATTCGATACTCTAGAGTTTTGTTGTTTTGCAGTTGATGTAAAGCTTTTTCTACAACAAGATCTATTGCAGAGCGATTGAATTTCACTTTCTGACTGGTGTCACTTAAATTTGAAGACTTTGAACCTAGATAAATGGAAATTTATTATTTTTTAAGCAGGGTGCTATTGGTGGCAATAGCCACTTTGGATAAAGTCTTCGATTGTGTTGATCTGGAGGTGACACTTTACCCTAAACTTAAATAAAGTCGAAGGCGTCTTAGGTTTTATTAAGAAATGGTCAAAGGAATTAATCGGCCCTTATATTTCTAAAATGTTGTATACTTACTATTTCACTAGTCCGACAGATTTTGGAATACTACTTTGGGCAAAAGTTAGTAAGACTTTGTTAATAATTTCAAATTTTTTTATTCATTTTACCAAATCTATTTCGTCCCCTTCAAAGTAATCCCCCCCGGCCCCAATACACTTGTGCCAACGTTTTTTCCAATTCTCGAAACAGTTGTTAAAGTCAATTTCCGGAATAGCCTTCAATGCGCTTAGCGATTCATGTTTAATCTCTTCAATTGACAATTGACTCAAAACGGTGTCCACGAAGCGGTTTTTTGAGTTTAGAAAATAGCCAAAAGTCACACGGTGCTAAGTCAGGCGAATAGGGTGGTAGGGTGGTTGCGGAACGATATCAGTCGAATTTTTGGCAAAATGGTCTCGTAAAACAAATGCAGTGATTTTGGAACCAATTGTGCATTCACTCTTCTTAGGCCCAAATGATGTTTTAAAATGGTTTTCACTGATCCTTCCGATATTCCAACGATGCCAGTAAGGTCTCTGACTGTTAATCGTCGATTCTTGAGCACCAATTCCTTGATTTTATTGACATGTTGATCATCAGTTGATGTTGATGGCCGTCCTGGACTGGACGTGGTTCGTCGTCAACGCGTTCTCGACCATCTTTGAACAATTTGTACCAATCAAAAACACTTGCTCGCGACATACAATTATCACCGAAGGCCTTTTGCAACATTCTGAACGTTTCGGCACCAGAAATTTCATTCCGAACACAAAATTTAAGGAACTTCTTTGTTGAATAATTTCACTCATTGTGAAAATCGCCGAATGCACTTTTTGTGCAGAAACTTCAGAAAGACAAGCGTATACTAAACACTAATGATTATTTTGATGTGACATTTGGCACAGGGTCCCCGACAGTCTTCATACCAACCTTAAAAAAATAATATTTTGTTGAATGGGTTTCCGCGCGAAATTTAAATTAAAAAGTCTTACTAACTTTTGCCCACAGTAGTATGCTCCGAATATTTGGTGTCCTCAAGTTGTTACATTAATAACGTGGAGTTTCTTTTATTTACTTTACGAAGTTAGAACTGGAACACCTTAACGTAGTTTCCTCCTTATAACGACCATTTAAAATTACTCAATTTGCCTTCACTTGAAAGCCAAAGAGTTATGCTGAACGTATGTTTTGGGTTCAAATTGTTGAATGGATGGACCGACTCTCCATATCTACCATATTAAATGAACTACCATATGCATTGGTGTTCCTAGTCGCGATTTTAGAAACCTTATACCTATCATGTTAAGGTCTCTGTAAATCAAATTATGCACTGTTTGACCCTGTTCGTTGCATGTGCAATGATTTCAATAAACTTTATGTGCTAATAGATTTTTGTATCATAAAACAATCTTTGTTATCTCATTTAAATTAATACTAATGTTCCACGCAGCTGTTACAGTTTTATGTTATCAATCTAAAACTGTAACTGCTATTGGCGTTCCCACCTGATTTCGCGGAACGAATCGCAGTCCGGACTGTGCCCAACAATCGTATAGGGCGGGAGAAGGGTCTGCTGAGATTCGTCGAAAAAAAAACAAAATCAAAACAACATTTTTCTTTGTAGTCTCTTAACTTATGTAGTATAAGTAGTCCATTGAAAAAAAGTAGAGGTGAAAAAAAAAAAATATTATGTCCAAATCCCACAAGGTTAAGGTTTTTATTTTAATAGAATCTTAATGAATAGAATCTTAATAGAATCTTTGTGAACTAAGTATTAAAACCTTATTCCTTATCTGATTGAATCATTGGCTGTGCTACTTTTCCTACTGGGTAGTCTGGGTAGCTGTATATGAAAATCTATGGTTGGGATGTGTACATACATATTTGAATATTTACATTGCCTCTTTCTACAAATACAAACAAAACTCACAATCTCTCGCTGTAACTCACATACACAGGCACATATACGAGTATGTGTGTTTGTATATGGATATGAGCCAAAAAATCAACAATAACAATGACAGCAAAAATGTTTACTATTATAATTTTGTTACTTACACTGACCTGACATTGCTGCTGCTGAGCAGCTTGGCTTGCCTGACTACTGCTGCTGTCGAGGTTGTTGTTGCGCCGCCCTCACTTCTGCCTACCGCCTGCCGCCTGCCGAGGCTGTTGCTTCCCTTTCCGCCGCATCAATGTGAGCCAAATGAATGCCACAGGTGTAGAAAACAATAAATTGTCCAAAAAATAAACAAATGCCAAAAAATGTGGCCTCTCTTTTTACTTGTGAATGTACTACGTGTGTGTGTGTGTGTGTGAGAGAGCCTGATTATGTATTTCTGTTTTCCTTTTGTAAATATTGTATATGAATATGCACATATAAAATGTTTATGATTTATTTTTTTCTCTTTTTTTGTTTTGTATACCCGACTTTACGAAAAAGTATTGATTTTCTATGAACAGAAAAGTGCCCAATGAACAATGCCAAAAGAAAAAAATAATAATTATAATTATTTAGGCATACTTCAGCACAAAACGGAGGGCGGGAGCAGTTCAGTTCAGATTTAATCTTAAGTATTACGCGTATGTCAAATGTTAAGGTTTTTTGTTTGCTCCCCCCATCCGAGATTCAACTTATGAAAGCATGGACATACTTAGATCCTTGAGTGAAATCGTAACAAAAAATTATATCTGTTAGAGTAGAGTTGAGGGAAAAAATTAAAGCAAAGTCATCGGAAATAATTTATGCGCCCGTACATTAATGTAAAGCTCTAGTAAATGATGAAGTAAGGAGCTTCAAATTATATACTTACAGCAAGTAATCATTTCGGTGACAAGTCTTAGCTGGTGTTAATATACTTTAAGTGACTGTTAACACTGACGCAAGCATGACAGACTGTGCGAGAGAGACCGATAGGAAATTGAGCTAGTAACACAGAAGTTGGAAAATAGAAGGTTTGTGCTCTCTTTCTTACTGCCTCCTGTCTCCCTCACACAGTCTTTCATGTTTGCGCCAGAGTAAACAGCCACTATATGTTGTCATAGTAAGGCATGCTTTCTTTTTGGAAAATATTGGAACTGAGCTGATAACAGTACAAAGAGAGATAGAGAGAGAGAGAGAGATAGAGATAAAGATAGAGATAGAGATAGAGATAGAGATAGAGATAGAGATAGAGATAGAGATAGAGATAGAGATAGAGATAGAGATAGAGATAGAGATAGAGATAGAGATAGAGATAGAGATAGAGATAGAGATAGAGATAGAGATAGAGATAGAGATAGAGATAGAGATAGAGATAGAGATAGAGATAGAGATAGAGATAGAGATAGAGATAGAGATAGAGATAAAGATAGAGATAGAGATAGAGATAGAGATAGAGATAGAGATAGGGATAGAGATAGAGGTAGAGGTAGAGATAGAGATAGAGATAGAGATAGAGATAGAGATAGAGATAGAGATAGAGATAGAGACAGAGATAGAGATAGAGATAGAGATAGAGATAGAGATAGAGATAGAGATAGAGATAGAGATAGAGATAGAGATAGAGATAGAGATAGAGATAGAGATAGAGATAGAGATAGAGATAGAGATAGAGATAGAGATAGAGATAGAGATAGAGATAGAGATAGAGATAGAGATAGAGATAGAGATAGAGATAGAGATAGAGATAGAGATAGAGATAGAGATAGAGATAGAGATAGAGATAGAGATAGAGATAGAGATAGAGAGAGAGAGAGAGTTAGACAGAGATATAAAGAGGGAGATAGAGAGGGAGGTAGAGAGAGAGATAGAGAGGGAGATAGAGAGAGAGATAGAGAGGGAGGTAGAGAGAGAGATAGAGATAGAGAGAGAGATAGAGAGAGAGATAGAGTGAGAGAGAGATAGAGAGAGATAGAGAGAGATAGAGAGAGATAGAGAGAGATACAGAGCGATACAGAGAGATAGAGAGAGATAGGGAGAGATAGAGAGATGGAGAGATGGAGAGATAGAGAGACAGATGAAGAGAGATAGAGAGAGAGAGTTAGAGAGAGAGTTAGAGAGAGATAGAAAAATATTTTAAGTAGCTTCATTTGTGGTCATGTTGTTGTTGATCCTCTATCATGATTTAAACCTTAGAGCCGGCATATCGGTTTCGAGATTTTTTCATCTCAACTCATGAAATAATGATAACTAGTTGCGTGCAACTTTCAAAAATGTCGGAAAGACGAGAGAAATAATAGTTGAAAGTTGTGAGTAAAAATTACATGACACTTCAAAAGGAAATTTAAAAAATCTCCGGGAACTACCATAGTTTCACCGTGGACAAATCTCACGGACAATGCAGGCAGAGATCTAGTCGTCTACGTAGGCTTTGCCAATTTCATTTCATATACTCTTGCTGTATCAAAATATTGTAACTGGGTTGACATAGAGCGAGAGAAAAAGCCTGGCTACACGAGAGCAATTTTCAAAAATTATTGGGAAAAATTATTGGGATTGTTATGAATTCAAATCTGTGGTCGAAAATCAACATCAAATTACCATGGATGGGATTTTCATGAAACCTTGTATTTCGAAAACCAAAATGTCAGATCCAATATGGCCAAGTTTTTAAATTTATATCGAAAATATGAAAGAGAGAGACGTTGTCATCAATTTGGTGTATCAAATTAATTGAGTTGACATAGAGTGAAAATATGAGAGAAAAATCCTGGCCACACGAGAACAATTTATTGGGATTCTAATGAAACTTTGCATATGGCGGTTTTGGGTGCCACTGAATTCAAACCTGCACTCGAAAATCAAAATGTCGCATCAATTTTTTACAATGGATAGGATTTTCATAAAACTTTTGTATTTCGAAATTCAAAATACCGGATCCAATATGGTGGAGCTAGTTTTTAAATTTATAGCGCAAATATGGGAGGGAGAGACGTTGTGGTCGATGTAAGCTCTCTCAATTTCATCTCATACACTCTTGGTGCATCAAAAAAATTGGGTTGACTTAGAGAGAAAATATGAGAGAAATTCTTGGCCACACGAGATCAATTTTTAAATTGGTAGGGATTTTCGTGAAACCTTATATTTTGGGGGTTTTGAGGGACGTTGAATTCAAATCTGTACTTGAAATCCAAAATGGCTAACCAATTTTAAAGATTGGTTGAGATTTTCAAGAAACTTTGTATTTGGGAGTTATGGGTGCCACTAAATTTAAATTTCTGCTTGAAATTTGGAAAATCAAAATGTCGAATAGCTCAAATTTGTTAGCTAATAAGTGACTGTGATATGATAGCTGATGCTGATTCATTCGAAAACACTCCAATTTGCAAAGGATGTAATGGGTGATTTTTTGCTACTTGGTTTTTGACGTCTATATTTCTGACAGTTGACGCGTGATTCTTGACAATATGTCAAAGTCAAAAATGATCAGTTTGGCTTGCCATTTCATCATGAATTGACTTACGCCTGAACAACGTTTGCAAATTATTAAAATTTACTATCAAAATTCGTGCTCTGTGAAAAATGTGTTACGCAAGCTACGTCCATTTTATGATCGTCATAATCGACCCACAGAGCAGGCTACTCTGCTCATTATGACCAACAGTTTCGCAACAGTTTCATTTTATTGGAATTCAATCCACCAAATCGTATCCACAGAGTGCGTACCGAAGAGAATATTGCTTCTGCATTCGCCAGTGTTGAAGAAGATCGAGATAACTCCATCCGGCGCCGATCGCAGCACCTGGAGGATTTTACGCAAAGATCTCAGTTTAATGCCATTAAAAATACAGCTGGTGCAAGAACTGAAGCCAGGCGACCTACCACAGCGTCGAATTTTCGGTGAATGGGCCTTAGAAAAGCTGAATGAGGATCCGGCTTCAAAGACGATGAAGTCCGCAAAGTTACGATCAATGGAGAAAGGTACCGTTAGATGATAACAGACTTTTTTTTTTGCCGAAAATGCAAGAATTGAACTCGGTAGACATGTGATTCCAACAAGATGTTGCCACATGCCACATGCCACACTGCACGCCAAACCATGCCTCAATTGAGAGGCGAATTTGGTAAGCAGTTAATCTCACGTTTTGGCTACCAAGATCGTGTGATTTGACCCCGTTAGACTATTTGTGGTGGGACTATGTTCAGTCTCTGGTCGATAGGGACAAGCCAAATACGATTGCTGCTTTTGAAGCCAACGTTGAACGCGTCATTGTTGTGAATCCGAGATTCCGGCCGAAAGGTGCGAAAAAGTGAGACAAAATTGGACCTTCAAAATGGACCACTTGCAGCGTAGCCGCGGGCAACATTTAAGTGTAATTATCAGTGTTTTTTTTGAACTTACAAAAACCAAGCTCTTAAAAACTTACCCTTAGAACTATCTTAAGTGGATGACTAAAGAGTAGAGGTAAAAAATTATCTCATATTTATGTGAGGCCTTCCTTTTTATCTCTTTCTATTTTTCATCTCGGCCTAGGCTCTTCATGGGCTGTCGTGGCATTAAAAGAAGTACCAAAAAACTCTTATCTAGTAAAAAGTGTTTCACTACACTATCAATATCTTATTATTTAGAGTGTGGTATTTGCTCGCAATATGCGTCTGAGAATGTACGAGTACAAGTTGTGTAGGTGAGAGTATCTTTTACAATTTCTAAGAACGCATTCTTACGACTACTCCTTTCTACCTCCGCCAAACAAAGTACACACACAGACACACACACGCAGAATGTCTCCACATTCTATATACCATACAAACATACAATGCAATTTGCAAAAAATATGTAATGGGATGCGATTCTGATGCGCTCGATGCGCTACATGCGCTAGATGCCACTAGCACAACTCATATAAAATGCATAGAAAAATGTTTCTTTATTAAAATTTCTTCTTTTTTTCGAAAATGCAATTTTCATACCAAATAAATATAAATAGAAATAAAAAAGCGAAAATATATTCCAATGCAAATGCAACTAAAATATTATTTATGCAGACGAAGAAAAAAAAAAAAAAAATTAGAAAACAATTTTTTTCATACGAGAGCACGTGAGCGAAATTTGCAAATCAAAGGCAACAATTTTCAATGTAAAACATGAAAAAGAACGAAATGTTGATGAGATTATCACATAAATTGTGTATGTGCGTGTGGAAATTGCCAAATTTATGTGCTTACACACACTCGCTCGCATGTATGCATATTGTAGGGTGTTTATTTTATTAGGATATAAAATTTCTGTGCACAGTTTGTCGCCGTCCCTCACCGATGACGATGATGATGATGATGATGATGATGATGATGATGATGATGACGTTGACGAAACTATGAAGCTAGTATGTAACATATTATTTTTTTTCATAGAACATGAAACATGGAAACCACAATGCATACTGATGAAATATTCTAACGAATTCGTTCTAAGTAATCAAATCAAACACACAATTTAGTATGCAATTGATGGCATTACAAAAGCATTACAAATGCCGCCATGGTGCGTAGCCTCTTCTAGTTACCAGCGCTTGCTAATTGAGGCAAAATAATAATTCCTTTGTATTTGGTATGGAGATGGACTCGGGATTTATGCGGATTAACTCTGCGTTCATTTTTGTTATTGTTAAATGGTTGGAATAAATTCATTTGTTTCTTGTATTAAGAGAAATTGCACTTTGAAGCAAATGGATTGGAAAAATTCGTAACATTACAAGTGGTTTAAACTCTTATGCCTTGAGAGAAAGAACTTTTTCAATGTGTGTGTGTGTGTGTGTTGGGAAAGTGTAAATAGCATTTAATACTGTAAACCAAATACACACACATGCAATAACCTTGGGGGAATAATTAAAGTAGGTTCATTTTTTAGGAGCATGTAAAGTGCATCTGAAGCGCATCTGAAGCGCATCTAAGACGCATCGTCTGTGGTGAATTTGATGTGTAACGGTATATTAACCAACATAGAAAACCACTCTCTGCTCATTTTTATTTTATATGCAATTTTCTTGATCTCTCTCTTTTAAACAACAAATTTTATGTAAGTCTCGTTTGGTTAGTTGTCAACTTTTGAGAACAATTTTTTTTTTCATATCGATAGCAAGAGGTGAAAAATGAGAGAGGATTACGAGTATTACTCTTTTCTTTCACCTCAAATCTATGTGGCAACTCAAAAAGTTGATTCCAATGAACATAGTCTTCTTTTACATTTCAACTATTGAGCCTCGCCACACGAGAGCAATTGCGCATGTAGCAAGTTTTAGTCCCTTTGCACCAGGTATTAAATATTATACACACGTTTATCCTTTCTCGACTTCTCGATTTGTACAACCATAATTTCTGTCATGTGACTAATAGTTATTATTTGTAAAAGGATTCTAAAATAAAACAAAAAACACAAAAATAGACTCCACCTTTACCATTCCAAACAAATAAGCCTGGACACTCGAGAGCAATGACGCTGTGTAAAAACCGAATTTCCTAGACGAGAGGCAGTGATCTGGTGCAAAGAATGTAAAACGTAGCACTACTTACGCAATTGCTCTCGTGTGACCACGCAATTTAAAAACCAAGTAAGTTTTCATTTACACCTTTCAAGGCTTGAACGTCAAGTTTTGCTGTTTTTTCTCCTTTGTACTTGCCGCTCGCCACCCTTTTTACCTACTTTTCACTCCAACAAACTCAAAACAAGAGGGTGATATCATGACTTGTCGAAGTAGGGACTAAAAAACAAAGTTCCAAAGCGAGAGAGAGAGAGAGAGCAGAAAAACTATTCTTACAGCTTTTCTCGACTTCAACTTTAGGCCCTCTCAGTAGGACTAAGATGTTTACATACCAAAAATTAAGAAATTCCTAATTCAGTATATAAAAAATTAAATGTGTAGTGGGACTCACGATAAATTGAAACTTCTGAAATCATAGTATTTTCTTTGACCTCATATACTTATATAAAATAAATGGCGCAAATCCAAAATAATTTTCTGTTTTATACTATATTGCCATATTAAATAATTTCAACACATAATTCTCTTACAAATTTTGATTCTTTTAAATATGAGAGAGAGTATTATAGGGTACAGGTTAGTGAGAGAGTTGGCATATGAAGTAAGTTTTTATATAAGGGATGAGTACAAGCAGCGACGTCGACTCTGTCAATGTGATCTGATGTGTATATGTATATGCCGTCGACTGCGAAAAATGGAGTAATTTTCAGATTAGTGAGTGATTGACTTCAGAGGAATTTACTGTCATTGTTAGTCGTGTTGTTTTTGCGAGAAATTCCGTTAGTAAAAAAATGTTTTAAATATGAGAGAGAGAGAGAGAGAGAGTGCTGTTCACGTTGTACTTGCAGTTATCGACTTTGTTTTCATATTTTGTTTACTCGTTTTCACTCCCCACCGCTCTATGCGTTAAATTAATATTAATGTTACATCGATTTTTTTGCTTTTTCAAATGCATGCCGCTCTGCCGTTGGGTTGAACATCTGAGCTGCTTAACACTCGTAAACGGAAGTAAAGCAAGTGCATTTTGATGTAGAGCATTTTCATATGTATATGAACATACTACATACGAGAGAGAGAGAGGAGAGGATATCAATGAGATTTTTGTCTAATCTTAAGAAAGTAAACCTACCTAACCTAACCTAAACTATTTATATGTACTTATTTGTTTCGAAGATAATAGAGAAGAAAATTTATTTGCAATATTTATACATAATAATGTCAATATTGAAAATCTGTTTGTATGTTCTATACATAAGTGTATAAAGAGACAACTTCCAAGAATATTCGATCTGTGAAACTGGAGTAAGTGAAATTTTCAATGAAATGAATGGAATGTTTCCTATGAGGCTGACCACACGAAAGCAATTACGCTGCATAAGGACCGAATATGTTAGATAAGAGGAGGAGGACACGTGTGTGCAATAATTTATACCAATAATGGATTTGTTGCAGTGAGTGAAGGGATGGGAGTAGCATATGTGTGATTTGTTGTGTGTTCGAAAGAGCGTAGAAGAGAGAGTATCAGCAGTCATCACCCTTAAGAGAATATAATACATCAAAAGCAGCTACAGAAGTCATCTAAAACAGCATGGAAGTCTTCCTCTCCGCATCTCACTCGTTATCATGCTTACTCACCATTATATCAAGCATCTACGAGGAAATCTTAAGAGAACCATCCACAGACACTTCAGAATTTGCAAAACTTCATGGTTTCGTACGAAAGAATGACAGTGAATTGCAAAATTCTTAGAAAACGCGCATTCATGCGTCAAAAGTTTTCAATTTCGCTATCCTGGATGCGCCACTTTTTAGCATGCGCATTCGTGCATGACAAAGAATGGTTATGAGTGCGCAAATTTTCATTTGAAATGAGAATTCCTTGTCTAACACCCACGTTGTATCTTTAAAAAAAAATTACAAATTTTGGAAACTACAATAAAGTTTTTGGTCCGAGTTTACTATTTTAAATTTTTTCAAACTTATTTCGTTCATAATTACAACAGAGTAACCGTGGTGAATTACTGAAAGAGAATATTCTATTGAACAGTTATGCTAAAGAAAGATAAGAGTTGCCATGCAAACGTAATTAATAGGTACTCGAAAGTGTATAAACATCATGAGCTTGGATTCGGAGTGATTTGGTTTTTTGTCTGTTTCCACTATTTCTTTTATTTTTAATTTGCTTTACTTTAATATTGCGCAAGAGATCGTGTGTATGAGTTTCAAGCAGATTTCGAATTTGTTTTTTCTATTATTTATATGCTCCAGTGCAGTCTAACTATATTAATGTGTGAAAATCTTTTACAATTTTTACACTTATCTATTTGAAATTTTAAATTTAACATTTACATTTCCTAACTCTTCCAGCAATTGACTTCTTAACCTACATAAATAAAAATACGAAATCCTGTTAAAGTCAATTTGGCAAAATATTACTGCAACTCTCTTTATACAGTGTAGGAAAATTCCACAAATGCAATTTTCTTGCATTGCACACAATTTGGCAATAATTTTCAATTCTCGGTAAAATCTTTACTCTCTGGCATTCATGGAGCTGTAAAATTCCATTGAAATCCTTTGAATTACGAAAACGCAGTGCAGAAGAACTTTGAAGTTGTGCAGTTTCTTCTTATTATTATTGCTTCGCCTGCCTGCCTGCCTGCCTGCCTGCCTGCCTGCCTGCCTGCCTGCCTGCCTGCTTGCCTACTTGCTATACAGAAATTCACACAATTAAAATGTGTAAAGCTTGTGTAAAATAAAGGAATTTATTATTAAGCAGCAAAAGCAACAGCCAGCAACAGCCAACAGGATGCTTCAGCAGCATCCAACATCAGCAGAAGCAAATAAATATTCTACTAAAATACCACTAACATAACCAAATATTTAGCTCTAAATATTTGCACTAGAAAATGAGTAAAGGAAAATGAATAATTGTTGCTATTGCAACATAAGTAAAAATAAATCGCAATCTTTTTTGGCTGGAGAAAAAAAAATATATTTAAATATTGTTGCTTAAAAGCATCTCACTAAATTAGGTACCCACACCAATTTATTAATTTAAAATCAACAACGTCTCCTAAACTCACTTATCCACACTCTTCATGCGACAAATTTTTGTCACACTCTTACGCCAAGGGATCTGTGACTTCACAATGTTAACTTTGCTTACTTACACTCAAGCTAGATGAAATGGCATGTAATGAAGCACTTAGTATATGCTGCTTGCTGCTGTATGCTTTCCATGAAACCGTACAATGGCATCGACACTCAGAGACAATATTTCTCTATTGTATTTTTATATCATGTGTACTCGTACGAGTTCCAACACGAGGACAAGTGTAAACACAAGTGCTGTGCTCCAGTAATCAATCAGAGTAAGTAAAAATGTTAAAAGCATACACTGAATACAGCCAACGTCATTCACATCTTCCTACATCTACTTACTTAGATGAAAATCTCTTCAGTGTTCATAAAGACAAAGAGGCAGACACTTTTCATTCGCTTCAAGTGCTATCATATCAAATGCCATTTTGCGGTTGTTGCCTTTGCCTTTTATTTGCAATTAAGTATATGTCTCATTGTCTATTGCTATAGAATTGTTGGCAATACATTTGTGTATGTTAACTAATTTGACAATAGTTAAAATAAAATACTCAACATTTTAAAGATTAAATTTACATATGTATGGTATACACTTATTTCCACTAGGCTTGCCAACGTTTAAAGTCACTTCTGCATGACAAATTTTGAAGTGAAACTACTTACGGAAACGTACTGAAATTTCGCTTGGCAACCTTTTGTTTGACGAATTATTTTATTTTGATTGGCTCTCTATCTACACATCAAAAAAATTACAATAAACACATTTCTCTCACTCTCTTTACAAGTGGTGGGGAGTGAAATGGCGCAAATAAAATCCACTCTTGCAAGAATAATACGAACAGCACTCTCTCTGAACTTCTCGCAAAAACAACACGACAATAACAGTAAATTCCCCTGACGTCAATCACTCGCTAATATGCAAATCACTCGATTGTTCGCAGTCGACCGCATGTATATGTATACGTGAGATGACATTGAGAGAGACGACGTCTCCGCTTGCACTGCATAGGCGCGATACTGATACAACAAAATTTTTCCACATATGAAATTTTTCCACGTATGAAAGAAGTCCGATCACAATACCGGCTTTCATCTGTCTCTCTTCATGTACTCTATGATACTCCCGCCCATATTTACAAGGAACGAAAGGAATTTCGTATGAGAATCCTCCGTTGGAATTGTTATTATTTTTCATTTGAGTTGATTTTTCCAACTTTTTCTTTTACATTCTGGCATTGCTTGAGTCAAACAGAAAGAACATCAAAATAAGAGGACATCAAAATAAGAAAAAATAGATTTATGTATGGAAGTGAAACAAGTTGTTCATGATAAGTTTCACTGCACGCGCGAGTTGTTAAGCTCTCACATTTCTTTATATGGATGACTTTATATGGCGACTTAACTGTTCAGAAGGACACTGTATAAGTTTCATACATGATTTGCTTTCTAAGTTCTGTTAGAGAAAAGTATTTAGAAAAATTTAGCTTCCATTGGGGATAAAGATTGATCCTTATAATTTATAGTTTCCTACTTACTGCTTACCAATCCTGAAACTACTTGGTACTACTGATGAACCTTACCAGGTCTGTAAGGTCCTCCTAATTTCGTGTCTGTCTCCAGAAAAACGATGGGATGGATCGGAACATTGAGGCAATCCCAGAGGAGCTGGTGGTTGGTCTCAATCTCTATTTCATATCCTCATCTTCTACATTAGTTAGGTACTGTGACTCTAATTTGCAAGAGCATTGTGCCAATGTCACAAGTCCTGTAAGAAATTCAGTAAGAATTCGAGCTTGTTTCCTCTTCAGGCAAAAGAAGTTCCGAGTTCTTTTCTTATCAAGAATGTGCCATAGGCTGTGGGCTATCTTAGAGTCCTTGATTTAGAGTTCCTGATTTGCCAGGATCTGTTGATCTGTTTCTTTCACTTTTTGGTCCATACTTTCTTTTACAATTTCGATGAGTAAATACCGGTTCTTTTCCAGGACCGAGTGCTACTCCTTTTTTCGCTAGTTCAGCAGCTTTGTCGTTCCATTCAATATTGCTACGTGCTGGAAGCCAACGGAGTTTTACTTGATGGTTATTACTTATTTCCTGAAACATATTGAGACAGTTTAATACTAATTTGGGTCTTACTTATTAACACATTTTTTGACATTCCCTTTTGAAATTTCAGGTATTTACCCTTTATACTGTGAAATACTTAATTGCATGAAACTTACGCGATATAAAAGAGGCGGGAAAAAGTTAATTTCTCCCCTCTTCTCAACAATTAAGTAGTTTCACCATAGAACATCTAAATAACTGTAGTCCCAAAAGTATTCTTGTTGGCATATAATAATATGTGTGCATAGAAAAGAAGGAAAAAAAAGGAGAGAGAGAGAGAGAAAGCGAAAGATTGCAATCTACATGGTGTTGTGGTTATTGTATAAAAATCAAGTCAACATAGGGTGAAAAAAGAGAGAGCGAGAGCACTAAAGATTGCAAGAACTCCGCCGCTCTTTATTCTATTTGTTCCTGATCAAACGAGAGCAATCGTGTTGCTTTTACTTTACTTTTTTTTTACTTTTAATGGCACAATAGCCCATGTAGGGCTGTAGGCCGAGCTTTTCGCATCCACTCATACTCTTGTAGGTTTGCCATTGCCTGCCAAGAGGTGGTGCCGTTATTATTATTATGACTATCGTGGTGCCTAAAACCGAATTTCTTAGTCATGTACGTGTTATTTTTATTATTAGATAAAAAAAAAAGAAGAGAAAGAATAGAATTGCAATGGTTGTTCATGTATCAGTATTCTTAGTTATATTGTTGTTGGTGTATAAATATTATTGATGAGCAAGCAGTCGACAGAAGAGAGTAGTAAAGTAGAGAGTAGTGTGTGTTCGATCGGTTCCTCGTGTATTGCACAGTTTAAGTACAACTTTAAAAATCAGGTCTTATCGAAAGTTAAGAAGTTTGCACACTATAATTAGATATAGGTTACCTTCGTGAATATCAGATTCACAGTATCATCAGTTGTCCTCCTGCTCCCTCATTAGCTTGTGATTTTTAACCGTTTCCCCTTTTTACAGGGATTAAAAAATCTTCGTTTTATTTAGTTACTTACATATTTCCAGAATTCCAGCTGTACACACCTACGAGGTGTGATAAAAAAATAACCGTTATTTTCAAATTTTGTGAGTTACGTATGTTCGATTTTCGCATTTTTTTCTGTTATGTTGGTACACATGTCTGTTATACGAGTATACGTTGGCAATACCAACCATTTTGGATTGTCAGTTTGTTTTTGACAGATAAAAAGGTTAGTCGTGTTTTGGTGTGCTCTTCGAGTTTTTTCTATTCGAAAAAATGGATCAAAGAAACTGTATTCAGTTTTGTGTAACAAAAAATGAAATTAAATGCGCAAGGACATTTGAAATGTTGACTGTGGCCTTTGGCGAGTCTACTATGAGCAGAACGCAAGTTCAATTATAGTATAACCGATTTAAGGAAGGCCGAGAAGTTGTCAATGACGATGCTCGTCCTGGTCGCCCGAGCACGTCAACAACTGATGAAAACATTGACGCAGTGAAGAAAATGATTTTGGATAATCGTCGAATCACTATTAGAGATCAGAGAGGTTGCTGATGATGTTGGCATATCGTTCGGCTCATGCCAAGCAATTTCTACGGATGTTTTAGGCATGAAACGTGCGGCAGCGAAGATTGTTCCAAAATTGCTAAATTTTGAGCAAAAACAACGTCGCTTGTGCGTAAGTTTTTGGCCAAAAACAAAAACAAAACCGTTATCATGCCTCAACCACCGTATTCACCGGACTTGGCCCCCGCTGACTTTTTCCTCTTACCAAAACTGAAGACCCCGATGAAAGGAAAGCGTTTTGTTGAGGAGATAAATGAGAAATCGAAACAGGAGCTGTTGGCGATACCAAAAAGTGCGTTTCAGAAGTGTTTCGAGGATTGGAAAATACGCTGGCATAAGTGTATTATATCTGAGGGGGATTACTTTGAAGGGGACAAGATAGTTGTTGATGAATAAATAAATACTTTTTGAAAAAAAATAACTGTTATTTTTTGATCATACCTCGTATTTCAGAATACTCAGAACCTCCAAACTAGATACAGTTCGCTAGTAAACAAATTTACTAAAAATACATACCTTCTTGAATGCTTTCACTTAATATACCACAATATGCAATGCTTTTCTGTTTTGTTGTAAAAAGATAATTGGACGTGATCATCTTTAGAATCGAAGAGATATAGTCTTCAAGCGAGATACAGTAGCTGTCAGGAAGTAGTAAAAAAAAAGAAACAAACAAAATATAAATCAGAATTCGAGTAGCTTGTAGCTCTTTGTGAATCTTTTTTCCTTCGTTCGTTTTTAGAGAAGAGTATTTTACTAGATTGTTTTATTTTGATTTCATTTTGATTTGCAATTAAGAACGTGTCGTAGACAAATCATATGTATGTACGAGTATGTGCATGGAAACACTCACCCGTATGTATGTACGATACATATAAAATATCCTCTGAAGTTACTATAAGGTTCTTGATATGCATACGTACACTGTAGAGATACAATGAATAGCATTCAGTTTGAATTTTCATAAAACAATATCAAAAGAGATTTATGTATGCGAATTGCAATTCCATGTTTTAAACCAATTAAAAATGGTAAACAAGTTAGTAAACGTTGCACTCAAACACACACTCACACACACAAACACACACAGCGTCTCGCTCTGAGAAATACACAAATTACACAGAGACACATGGAGAGAGAAACAAAATCCAAACAGAGAGGAAAAAAACGCAAGCAGAAAGAAACACAAGTACATACTCTACACATACACGTTTCACGTTTGAAGAACTCTCTTACTTTTACATGCATACTCCATTTCTCTGAGGCGTTTCTTCAAACAGGAACGGTGAGTAGAATGTGTATGTGTTTGTATCTAAATATGTATGTTTGTTTGTTTTTTTTCTTTTTTTGCTTGGAAGGATCTAATCGTAACTTATTGCAAGTAAAGAGAGGATGTATGGTTACCATGTACGGTACCATTCATAATTATGATTTAAATGGCGAATGTAGACTTTGTGGTGTTTTTCTCTCTGCACGCAATGCAAATAGAAAATTAAATACAATAATAACAAAAACACGAAAACCAACGAACCGGAAATATTTGATAGAGAAGCACTTTAAATTCTACATAGACAAACTTAAATTATACATACACACACAACGTCTGCAAATAATTGAAAATAAGTAATTTTTGGTTTTTACTCGCATTGTTATTATATGTAAATTAGAGTGCCCCACTTGTTTTGAATATTTTTTTAACAAAATGATTGGCTGCTGCAAGAAAAATTGCAATTTTTAAAGTCAATTTGGTTCATAGATTCATAAAAAATTAAAGAGACAAACTCAAAGCAAAGAGAGACTTTAGAAAGAGAGAACGGGAAAAAAACATTTTTTCGGAGTGAAATAATACTCCAAAATCAATTTTGATTATTCTGAAGTACCCCGGAATCAATTTTAAGAACTCCGAAATAAATTCCTGCTAAAAATGGTAGTTTTTGGTGACATGCCAATCCTGTATTTATTTAGAATGCCTACACACTCCAAAGTTTTAGTCTCATAATTTCTTTTTTACCTATACACACCTTACTCTCTGTGACTTTTTGTATATAAGTATTGAACAAACAGCTATATTAAAAAACTCAAATCTTCTCAAATATTTCGAATTCACTTTTTTAATTTTGATTGTGTTTAATTTATTACGATATCTATAAGAAATATTCCGAATTTAATTTTAAGTACCCCGAAATCTATTTGCGATACACCGCAACCAATTTGCAATACTCCGAAGCCATTGGAGAATGCCTTACAAACAATGTCGATTTTTCAGGAATCGAATTCAAATACTCCGAAAATAGTTTTAAATAATTCGAATCAGTTACCAAGTTCTGAAAACACTAAAATAATTGAAAAATAACTTGGCAATTAATTACAATTACTCCGAAATTTATAAAAAATACTCCGAAATATATATATATATTTTTGTTGTTGTTTCTTTGTTTTTTTAATGGCACAACAGCCCATGAAGGCCCTAAGCCGAGCTTTTCGCTTTTCGCATCCACTCATGTTGTGCGTGTTAGATTTGTACATGAATGGAAGGGACCTACAGTTTAATGCCGAATCCAAATGGCGAAGTGAAAAGCTTTTCATAGGCAATTTTTACTCTTGTAGGTTTGCCATTGCCTGCCAAGAGGTGGTGCCGTGTAGAAAAATTATTTTTTCTACTTTTTATTTTGCCTGTGCCGAGATTCGAACCCCGGACACTCTGCGTAGCAGTCCAACGCACTACCACTACACCACAGCGACCACTCAAATATATATTGGCAGAACTTATTTCAAAAACTACGAAACACTCTGTTCCGAAATCAAGCACAAATACTCCGAAATCATCTCAAATACTCTGAAATCAGTAGTCGATGATACTATAATAAATTTTTAAGTTTGAAAATTTATTTATTTCACTTACTACGAATTACATACATATACAGTACTTTGAAATCAATTTGAAGTGTTCTCAAAAAAACATTAAATACTCAGACTGCAGTGATTGTCGATCAATCTGTAATATGTACATTTGCAATACTCCGAAATCACACTTTAAGTTTCGAGTACGCTAAAATAAATTTAACGTGTTTATAACACAATCACAAATTCTGGTCTGTGTTGTTGCCGGCGACTCCGGGCGTGCAGAACTAAATGCACAAACCAATTCAGTTTTAATATCACCCAATTCTAACAAGAGAGCCGAAGGCCTTGGCAGCTCGTACTCATTTCATAAGTAAAATTAATAATTGTTTTAATATTTTTGTTGCACTATACAAAAATAAATAAATAGAGAACTTATAAGTCAATTTCAATTACTCCGAAACACATATAAAATGCTCTGAAATCAGTTTCGAATACTCCGAAATAATTTTGTAATACTACGCACATAACCTTCAATTATTCAAAAGACTCAGAAATTAATTCTAAATTGTAAAACCAGTTATGGTCGCTGTAGCGTAGTGCTAGTGCATTGGACTGCTACGCAGAGTGTCCAGGATTCGAATCTCGGCACAGGCAAAATCAAAAAGTAGAAAATATAATTTTTTTAAGCCCTCAATGGGCTGTTGTGGCATTAAAAGTAAAGTAAATTAAAACCAGTTTATACTAAAAAAAAAATTTAATTTTCCTGGGAATTAATTGAAGTAATTAATTTAAGATGTTCCAGAATCAAGTACTGAAGGAACCACAGCATCAAGTGCTCCTAAATTTTAAATGCTTGGACTGCTTTAATATTATCGAAATACCCCATTGTTTTTAAATTGTACCGAAATTGGATTTAAAGTGTCGGGTACTATAAAATAAACTTTTAAAATCAATTTGAATTACTCCGAAAACTATATAAAATACTCCAAAAAGAGTTTAAGGTGCCCTAGAATCAATTAAAATTATATACCCCGCAATAATATTGCAATACTCTACTCCACACTCTTTTTAAGTTGGTATTCCGAAATAAGGTTCAATAACTTAAGACCAAGGATGATATACTCCGAAATCAATTTGAAATGCACCTTAATCCTAATATTAAGGATAATGACTTAAGAGTTATGTTTTGCAATCACTCCGAAATTGTAAAAATTTCGGAAAAAATTACTCCGAATTTTTATGAAATTGTTTAATTTTCGTAGCGTATTACTCCGAAAGTCTATGAAATTGTTTAAAATTTCGGAGCGATTACTCCGAAAATTTATGAAATTGTAAAATTTCGGAGTAAATTATGAGAAGAAAGCTACGCTCATGGAAGACACAATTCGACTCTATCTTACTGTTTTTTTTTCCTCTACTGCCGATCTTTCGAGTACACAAAATCAATCTTTTCTTATTTTGCAGTTTACAAACTAAAGAACGAAATTTTAGTCATATAGTAAACTTAGAACAAAATATGTCCTGAAAATTTGTGTAATAAAAGCAGAAAACATGTACGGATAACAAAAGTAACAATAACAAAAGTAGACAATACAAACAGCCTTCTTCAATGGCTGACAGGTGGCGCCCACCACGTTACCACGTTTGTTAGTTGGTATTTTATAATAATACCACCAAAATCAACACACACCACACACACATACACTGATAAATACTGAAATTGATGTTTTCACAATAAGCGAAAGAAGCAGGCAGCGAGAAAAGCCGCAGCTGCTTTGAAGGTTGTACATACGAGTGTAGCAGTGAAAGTGGGTAGCAGTTGCTGCTACTTGCGACACAATGTAACACTGGCACGGGTTCGGGTACTGGAACTGTGGCGGTGGCGGCGGCGGCGGCGGCGACGGCGGCATCAGTAGGTATTATAATG